>JADFUC010000637.1:0-41715 GCA_019722365.1 Lithospermum erythrorhizon
CTCGATGTCTGAGAGACTAGTATTATATATGAGTAGTAGTTTATATCGGTTCATTGAGACTAAGAAATGCGGAAAGTGGAGAAAGTGGCAAAACCCGAGCGGGCGTAATTTTTCCCTTAAATATCCCTTTCTGACATTTATTCACCGTTACGTCCATGAGAACGTTCCACTCGCCCCATACCAGCATGGCCGATTGTATTTGGTGAAATTAAAAAATTTTAGGAAGTTGGTAGTGAAAAATATAAGCTGTCGGTCGGTTGGTGGTACATTTGATTGGTGGGACCGGAGAGAGTATTATAAATAATTTCGTAATAAAATCGATGTCACAGAGACTAGTATTATATGAGTAGTAGTTTATATCGGTTTCCATTGAGATTTAAATGCGGAAAGTGGAGAAATTAACCAAAAGCCGGCAGACGTAATTTTCCACCCAAATATCCCCTTTCTGACGGCATTCGCGTTACCGTCCACGAAACCCGTTCCACTCGCCGCTACCAGCCTTGGCGATTGTATTTAGGGTGAAATTAAAAATTCGAAGTTGAGTAGTGAAAATATAATAATCGGTCGGTTGGTGAAAGTACGTTCGATGTGGTGGGACAGGAGATATTATAAATAATTTAAATGATAAAATCGATGTGCGAGACTGAGTATTATATGGTATTAGTTTATATGGGTTTCATTGAGATTTAAATGCGGAAAGTGAATTAGCAAAGCCGACGGGCAGTAATTTTCGCTCTAAATATCCGCTTTCTGACAGCTATTCACCATTCGTCCACAGGCTTAGGAAATTTCCCTCGCCGCCCCTCCTTATGGCCGGTGTATTTCGAGGTGAAATTAAAAATTTCAGTTGAGTAATTAGAAAATATAACTAATCGATTAGGTTGGTGGAGTACGTTTAGGTGGTGGGACCGGAGATAGCATAAATAATTTAAGTAATAAAATCGATATAAAGGAGACTAATATTATATGAGTAGTAGTTTATATCGGTTTTCATTGAGATTTAAGTAATGGCGGAAAGTGGAGAAATTAACGAAAACGAGCAGACGTAATTTTTCCCTTAAATATCCCTTTCTGACCGGCTATTCACCGTTTCATAAATCCACAAAACCACGTTCCTCCTTCGCCTCCTTATGGCGATTGTATTTCGAGGTGAAATTAAAAATTCGAAGTTGTTAGTGAAAAATATAACTATTAATGTCGGTCGGGTTGGTGAGTACATTTCGGTGGTGGGACCGGAGATATTATAAATAATTTCGTAATAAAATCGATGTCTTAGAGGCCCAGTATTATATGAGTAGTAGTTTATATCGGTTTCATTGAGATTTAAGTACGGAGGAAAGGAGGTGGAGAAATTAACTTGAAAAGCCGAGCGGGCGTAATTTTCCGCCCACAAAATATCCCGCTTTTCTGACCCATTCACCCCGTTCTCGTCCACAAGCCATTCCTCGGCCGCTTCCTCCTTATGGCCAGGTGTATTTCGGGTGAAATTAAAAATTCGAGAAGTTGAGTAGTGAAAAATATAAATGTCGATTCGGTTGGTGAATGCGTTTCGGTGGTGGGACGGGGAGAGAGAGTATAAATAATTTAAGTAATAAAATCGATATGCAGAGGCCCAGTATTATATGAGTAGTAGTTTTATCGGTTTCATTGAGATTTAAGTACGGAGAGTGGAGAAATTAGCGAAGCGAGCGGGCGTAATTTTCCACCACAAATATCCCTTTCACAACCCATTTATTCACCGTTTCTGCGTCACAAAGCCCATTCCTCCTTCGCCTCGCCTTATGGCGGGTGTATTTCCGGGGTGAAATTAAAAATTCGAAGTTGGTAGTGAAAATATAACTAATCGGTGGGTTGGTGAGTACGTTTAGGTGGTGGGACAGGAGATAGTATAAATAATTTAAAGTAATAAAATCGATGTGCAGGGAACTAGTATTATATGAGTAGTAGTTTATATGTCGGTTTCATTATGAGACTAGGAAATGCGGAAAGTGGAGAAATTAGCAAAACCCGAGAGCAGGCGTAATTTTTCCGCCCACAAAAATATCCAGCACCCACAACCACTATTCACCATTCTCATCAGCAAAACCCGTTCCCTCACTTACCGCCTCCTTATGGCCGATTGTATTTGAGGTGAAATTAAAAATTCCGAAGTTGAGTAGTGAAAAATATAACTAATCGATTGGGTTGGTGGTACATTTAGATTCAGTGGGACCGGAGATAATTATCAAATATTTCGTATTAATAAAATCGATGTCTAGAGACTAGTATTATATGAGTAGTAGTTTATATCGGTTCATTGAGGATTTAGAAATGCGGAAAGTGGAGAAGTGCTTGGCCAGAGGCGGGCGTAATTTTCCCTTGAAACCTCCCGCTTCTGACATTTATTCACCGTTCTACGTCCACAAAACCCATTTCCTCGCCGCCCCTCGCGCATGGCCGATTGTATTTCGGGGTGAAATTAAAAATTTCGAAGTTGAGTAGTGGAAAATATAACTAATCGGTCGGTTGGTGGTACATTTCGGTGGTGGGACCCGGAGATAGTATAAATAATTTCGGAATAAAATCGATGTACCGAGACTAGTATTATATGAGTAGTAGTTTATATCGGTTCATTGTGAGATTTAAGAAATGCGGAGAAAGTGGAGAAATTAACCAAAACCCGAGCAGACATCAGAGCACCACCCAAATATACGCTTCTGACCACTATTCGCGTTCTAAATCCACAAGCCCATTCCCTCCTTCACCCTCCTTATGGCCGATTGTATTTCGGGGTGAAAATTAAAAATTCGAGAGTTGGTAGTGAAAAATATAACTAATCGGTCGGTTGGTGGTACATTTCGGTGGTGGGACCCGGAGAGAGTATAAACTAATTCCCAAGTAATAAAATCGATGTGTACGAGACTAGTATTATATGAGTAGTAGTTTATATCGGTTTCATTGAAAGGATTTAGAAATGCAGGAAGAAGTGGAGAATTAAGCAAAACCCGAGCGGGCGTAATTTTTCCACCAAATATCCCTTTCTGACAGTATTCACCATTACAAATCCACAAAACCCATTCCCTCCTTTACTTCCTCCCCTTATGGCCCAGGTGTATTTCGGGTGAAATTTAAAAATTTCGAGTTGAGTAGTGAAAAATATAACTAATCGATTGGGTTGGTGAGTACGTTTGATTGGTGGGACCGGAGAGGAAGTATAAATAATTTAAGTAATAAAATCGATGTACGAGACTAGTATTATATGAGTAGTAGTTTATATCGGTTTCATTGAGATTTAAGAAATGCGGAAAGTGGAGAATTAACCAAAACCCGAGCGGAGCGTAATTTTTCCACCAAATATCCGCCTCTGACCAGCTGATAGCGTTCACCGTCCGCAAACCCGTTCCTCGCCCGCCCCTCCTTATGGCCGATTGTATTCGAGGGTGAAATTAAAAATTCGAAGTTGAGTAGTGAAAAAATATAAGCTAATCGTCGGTTGGTGAAGGTACGTTTGATTGGTGGGACCCGAGGAGATAACATAAATAATTTCGTAATAAAATCGATGTACGAGACTAGTATTATATGGTAGTAGTTTGCATAGGTTTCATTGAGATTTAAGTACGGAAAGTGGAGAAATTAGCAAAACGAGCGGGCGTAATTTTTCACCCAAATAATATCCACTTTCTGACCAGCATTCGCGTTTCTCATCCCTGAAGCAGGTTCCCTCCTTGGCACCTTATGGCGATTGTATTTAGGTGAAATTAAAAATTTCGAAGTTGGTAATTGAAAAATATAACTAATCGGTCGGGTTGGTGAAATTTGTTCCGGTGGTGGGACCGGAGATATTATAAATAATTTCGTAATAAAATCGATATGCAGAGACTAGTATTATATGAGTAGTAGTTTCGGTTTCATTGAGACTAAATGCGGAAAGTGGAAATTAGCAAAGCCGGCAGACGTAATTTTTCCACCCAAATATCCGCCCCTCTGACCACTTGTTCGCCATTCACAAATCCACAAAACCCGTTTCCCTCGCCGCCTCGCATGGCCGGTGTATTTCGAGTGAAATTAAAAATTCGAGGATTGGTAGTGAAAAATATAACTAATCGGTCGGTTGGTGAGTACGTTTGTTGGTGGGGCCCAGGAGAGTATAAATAATTTAAGTAATAAAATCGATGTACGAGACTAGTATTATGGTAGTAGTTTTATATCGGTTTCATTGAGATTTAAATGCGGAAAGTGGAGAAATTAGCAAAACCCGAGCAGACGTAATTTTTTCCACCAAATATCCCTTTCTGACCATTCACCATTACCGTCCACAAAACCCATTCCTCCTTCACCCTCATATGGCCGATTGTATTTCGGGGTGAAATTAAAAATTCGAGATTGAGTAGTGAAAAATATAACTAATCGGTCGGTTGGTGGTACATTTCGATTGAGGTGGGACCGGAGGAAGTATAAATAATTTCGTAATAAAATCGTGTACCGAGACTAGTATTATATGAGTAGTAGTTTATATCGGTTTTCATTGATTTAAGTACGGAAGAGTGGAGAAATTAACGAAGCAGGCGGAGCGTAATTTTTCCCTTAAAAATATCCAGCTACAACAGCTGTCCTTGTTCTAAATCATGAAAACCCGTTCCCTCCTTGGCCTCCTTATGGCCGATTGTATTTGAGGTGAAATTAAAATTCGAAGTTGGTAGTGAAAAATATAACTAATCGGTCGGTTGGTGAGTACGTTTCGATTGGTGGGACCGGAGATATTATAAATAATTTAAGTAATAAAATCGATGTGCAAGAGACTAGTATTATATGAGTAGTAGTTTATATCGGTTTCGTTGAGATTTAGAAATGCGGAAAGTGGAGAAATTAGCAAAACCCGAGCGGGCATGTAATTTTCCACTTAAATATCCCTTTCTGACAGCTATTGCGTTCTACCGTCCACAAAGCCATTCCTCGCCGCCTCCTTATGGCGATTGTATTTCGAGGTGAAATTAAAAATTTGAGAAGTTGAGTAGTGAAAAATATAATAATCGATCGGTTGGTGGTACATTTGATTGGTGGGACCGGAGAGAGTATAAATAATTTAAGTAATAAAATCGATAATAGAGACTAATTATATGAGTAGTAGTTTATAATGGGTTTCATTGAGATTTAAATACGGAAAGTGGAGAAATTGAAAAACAAAACCCGAGGCGGAGCGTAATTTTCCGCCCACAAATATCCCTTTCTGACAGCTATTCACCGTTCTCGTCCACAAAACCCATTCCACTCGCCGCCTCACTTATGGCGGTGTATTTGAGGGGTGAAATTAAAAATTTCGAAGTTGAGTAGTAGAAAAATATAACTAATCGGTGGGTTGGTGGTACATTTAGGTGGTGGGACCGGAGAAGTATAAATAATTTCGTAATAAAATCGATGTGCGAGACTAGTATTATATGAGTGTGAAAGTTTATATGGGGTTTCCATTGAGATTTAAATGCGGAAGTGGAGAAATTAACCCAAAACCCGAGCGGGCATTAATTTTTTCCACTTAAATATCCCTTTCCTGACAGCTGATGGCAAATTCCTCGCCGCCCTGTATGGCCGATTGTATTTCGAGGTGAAATTAAAAATTCGAAGTTGAGTAGTGAAAAATATAATGTCCGGTCGGTTGGTGGTACATTTACGATTAATTGGGACCGGAGATATTATAAATAATTTCGTAATAAAATCGATGTACGAGACTAGTATTATATGAGTAGTAGTTTATATGTCGGTTTCATTGAGATACGGAAAGTGGAAATTAACCAAAACGAGCGGAGCGTAATTTTTCCGCCAAATATCCCTTTCTGACCCTTTATTAGCGTTAAAATCCGCAAACCCGTTTCCCTCGCCGCCCTCCTTATGGCCGGTGTATTTCGGGGTGAAATTAAAGAACCCCCGAAGTTGAGTGGTGAAAATATAATCGATTAGGTTGGTGGTACATTTCGATTGGTGGGACGGGAGAGAGTATAAATAATTTAAGTAATAAAATCGATGTGAGACTAGTATTATATGAGTAGTAGTTTATATCGGTTTTTCATTGAGATTTAAGAAATGCGGAAAGTGGAGAAATTAACCAAAGCCCAGGAAGCGGGCGTAATTTTCCTGCTTCAGTTAGTGAGTGAAAATATAAGCTAATCGGTCGGTTGGTGAGTACGTTTCGGTGGTGGGACCCGGAGATATTATAAATAATTTAAGTAATAAAATCGATGTCACCAGAGACTAAGTATTATATGAGTAGTAGTTTATATCGGTTTCATTGAGATTTAGAATGCGGAGAGAAGTGGAGAAATTAACCAAAGCCGAGGCAGGAGCGTAATTTTCCACTTAAATATCCACTTCACAAACCACTTGCTTATTCACCATTCTGCGTCTACGAAACGTCCTCGCCGCCCTCGCTTATGGCCGATTATTTCGGGTGAAATTAAAAATTCCAGTTAGGTAGTGAAAAATATATAACTAATCGGTCGGTTGGTGAAATTACGTTTGATGTGGGACCCGGAGAGAGTATAAATAATTTAAGTAATAAAATCGATGTACGAGAGACTAGTATTATATGAGTAGTAGTTTATACTTCGGTTTAAATTTGAGATTTAAGGAAATGCGGAAAGTGGAGAAATTAGCAAAGCCAGAGCGGGCGTAATTTTCCACTTACTTACAAATATCCCGCCTCTGACCACTATTCACCGTTCGTCACAAAACCCGTTCCCTCCTTCGCCCCTCACTTATGGCCCCGTTGTATTTCGGAGTGAAATTAAAAATTTGAAGTTGAGTAGTGAAAATAACTAATCGGTGGGTTGGTGGTACATTTCGGTGAGTGGGACCGGAGGGAAGTATAAATAATTTCGTAATAAAAATCGATGTCACAGGGGCTAGTATTATATGAGTAGTAGTTTATATCGGTTTTAATTTGAGATTCAGAATGCGGAAAGTGGAGAAATTGAAAAAACCAAAACCGAGCGGGCGTAATTTTCCACCAAATATCCACTTTCTGACCCAACATTCACCGTTACCGTCCCTGAAACCAGGTTCCTCTTCGCCTCCTTTATGGCCGATTATATTTCGGTGAAATTAAAAATTCGAAGTTGAGTAGTGAAAAGCCATAACTAATCGGTCGGTTGGTGGTACATTTAGGTGGTGGGACAGATAGTATAAATAATTTAAGTAATAAAATCATTAATGCAGAGGCCCAGTATTATATGAGTAGTAGTTTATATATCGGTTTCATTGAGATTTAAGAATGCGGAAAGTGGAGAAATTAACGAAACCGAGCGGAGCCGTAATTTTTCCGCTTCACAAATATCCCTTTCTGACAGTATTCACCGTTTCTAAATCCACAAAACCCGTTCCTCCTTCACCCTCCCTTATGGCCGATTGTATTTCGGGTGAAATTAAAAATTCGAGTTGACTAGTGAAAAATATAATGTCGGTCGGTTGGTGAGTACATTCGGTGGGACCCGGAGATATTATAAATAATTTAAGTAATAAAATCGATGTACGAGACTAGTATTATATGAGTAGTAGTTTATATCGGTTTCGTGAGATTTAAAATGCGGAAAGTGGAGAATGCTTCAAAACGAGCAGGCATTAATTTTTCCCACTTCTAAATATCCCTTTCTGACCCAGCTATTCGCTGAATTCTCATCCACAAAACCCATTCCCTCCTTCACCCTCCTTATGGCCGATTGTATTTCGGGGTGAAATTAAAAATTTCGAAGTTGAGTAGTGAAAAATATAACTAATCGGTCGGTTGGTGGTACATTTCGGTGGTGGGACCCGGAGATAGTATAAATAATTTCGTAATAAAATCGATGTACCGAGACTAGTATTATATGAGTAGTAGTTTATATCGGTTTCATTGCCTTGAGATTTAAATGCGGAGGAAAGTGATTAGCAAAACCCGAGAGCGGGCGTAATTTTTCCACTTACAAAATATCCAGCTCTGACGGCTATTCACCGTTTCTAAATCCCTGAAAACCCGTTCCACCCTTCGCACTCCTTATGGCGGTATTTCGGGGTGAAATTAAAAATTTCGAGAAGTTGAGTAGTGAAAATATAAGCTAATCGGTCGGTTGGTGAGTACGTTTCGATTGGTGGACAGGAGATATTATAAATAATTTAGTAATAAAATCGTTAATAGAGACTAGTATTATATGGTAGTAGTTTATATCGGTTTCATTAGCAAGTTTAAATGCGGAAAGTGGAGAAATTGAAAGCCAAAACCCGAGCAGGCGTAATTTTTCCACCCAAATATCCCTTTCTGACAGCTGAGAAATCGCATTACCGTCCTGAAACCCGTTTCCACTCACCGCCCCTCCTTATATGGCCGATTGTATTTGAGGGGTGAAATTAAAAATTTGAAGTTGAGTAGTGAAAAATATAACTAATCGATTAGGTTGGTGGAGGTACATTTCGGTGGTGGGACCGGAGAGTATAAATAATTTAAATAATAAAATCGATGTACCGAGACTAGTATTATATGAGTAGTAGTTTATGTGGGACAGGTGAGATTGAAGATACGGAAAGTGGATAAATTAACGAGCCAGGGCGGGCGTGATTTTTCTTGCAAAATGTCACACACTCTGACTTGGCTATTCACCGTTTCTACGTCCACAAACCCGATTCCCTCGCTTTACCCTCCTTATGGCGATTGTATTTCGAGGTGAAATTAAAAATTCGAGAAGTTGGTAGTGAAAAATATAACTAATCGATTCGGTTGGTGAGTACATTCGGTGGTGGGACCGGAGAGAGTATAAATAATTTCGTAATAAAATCGATAATAGAGACTAGTATTATATGAGTAGTAGTTTATATCGGTTTCATTGAGATTTAGAAATGCCGGAAGAGTGGAGAAGAGATGTAAAACCCGAGCAGACGTAATTTTAGCAAATATCCACTTTCGACCCGGTATTCACCGTTCACAAATCCCGCAAAACCCATTCCACTCGCCGCTTTCTTTACTTATGGCCGATTGTATTTCGGGGTGAAATTAAAAATTCGAGATTGAGTAGTGAAAAACATAACTAATAAATTAGGTTGGTGGTACATTTCGGTGGTGGGACCGGAGATATTATAAATAATTTAAGTAATAAAATCGATGTCTGCGAGACTAGTATTATGAGTAGTAGTTTATATCGGTTTCATTGAGATTTAAATGCGGAGAGAGTGGAGAAATTAGCAAAGCTAGAGAGCGGAGCGTAATTTTTTCCACTTAAATATCAGCACTACGGCAGCTATTTATTCACCATTCCACCGTCCCTTGAAACCCGTTTCCTCGCCGCTCGCGCATGGCCGGTGTATTTCGAGTGAAATTAAAATTCGAAGTTGGTAGTAGAAAATATAACCTAATCCGGTCGGTTGGTGGTACATTTGATGGTGGGACCCGGAGAGAGTATAAATAATTTCGTAATAAAATCGATGTGCCGAGGCTAGTATTATATGAGTAGTAGTTTATATCGGTTTAAATTTAAGGATTTAAGTACGGAAAGTGGAGAAATTAGCAAAGCCAAGAGCGAGCGTAATTTTTCCGCCCCAAATATCCCGCTTTCTGACGGCTATTCACCATTCTCGTCTGAAACCCATTCCCTCCTTACTCCTTATGGCGATTGTATTTCGGGTGAAATTAAAAATTCAGTTGAGTAGTAGAAAATATAACTATTCGATTAGGTTGGTGGTACATTTCGGTGGTGGGACCCGGAGATATTATAAATAATTTAAATAAAATGTCGATGTCACAGAGACTAGTATTATATGAGTAGTAGTTTATATCGGTTTAGATTTGAGATTTAAGAAATGCGGAGAAGTGGAGAAATTAACAGCAAAGAGGCGAACTGTGGTGCCCGCCCACAAAATATCCACTTTCTAACCACTATTCACCATTCTCATCCACAAAACCCGTTTCCACTCCTTGCGCCTCCTTGCGGCCGATTGTATTTGGGGTGAAATTAAAATTTCGAAGTTGAGTAGTGAAAAATATAGCCAATCGATTAGGTTGGTGAGTACGTTCGGTGGGTAGGACCGGAGATAGTATAAATAATTTAAGTAATAAAATCGATATAGCGAGACTAGTATTATATGACTAGTAGTTTATATGGTTTCATTGAGATTTAAGTACGGAAAGTGGAGAATGCTTAAAGCAGAGGCAGACGTAATTTTTCCCTTCTAAATATCCCTTTCTGACCCTTATTCACCGTTCTAAATCCACAAAATCCATTCCCTCCTTCACGCTCCTTATGGTAGGTGTACCCCCCGAAGAATTTTCTTCCATTTCTCTCATCGATTGTCGCTTAAACTCAAGGACAAAGTTGTGGATTTGCTTCTCCTCATCCTCCTCTACGAATCAAGGTAAGAAAGGTTGAATCTTTTGAGATATTTCTTGAGTTTTGAAGAGTTGACTTTTATTAGATTTTTGTTGACCTTGATTTTGGGACTTCAAAATGATACATATGGATCGTCTAGGCTTAGATTACATGATTAGAGGTTATGACAATCGATTTTAAATAGAAGAAATGTGTAGAAATTGATAAGGTTGACTTTGGTTGACTTTTGAGGAATTGAGTTTCCTAAGGGTTGAAATTATATAAGAAGTATTCCTAGCTTGAAATATGCGAGTGGTAGTGAATTTATACTTGATTTTAGGGGTTGAAGTGTATTGATTGGATCGGTTGAGAGCTTTTTTTTCTGAATTTCCTTCTTCAAATTATGCAGTGATGTTATGGAACTTGATATAGTTGTTTTGGAGTATAATTTGGATGCTTTGAGGTTGATTGGTAGAGGATATTGTTGGGTTAGGTTATTCAAGTTTAGTAAATCGGGTTTTGAACTAAGGGTTGGAATTATAATGGGATTATTAGTTGGCGATTGGTTCTTTGGATTGATTGAAATGTGACTAACGTGTTATTGTTGGGATAATAAAGTAATTTACCCGATTTGGAACTTATAAAGTTGAGTAAATTGAATGTAGTTAGATTTTAGAAGTGTATACTAATTTCGGGGATAGGATGATTGCAAAAGGTTAATTTGAATTTTGAGACGTGGTATAATACTCGGGGTTTATATAGATGTTAAGAGAGGTTATTCTACGGAATGTGTTATAATGTATAATTTCTCTGAATAGGAGTTGAACTGGACTGGCGAGGAGATACTAGAGTTAGCATTCTTACTTTGGGGCTCTCGAGGTAGTGAATCTACCGCAATGGGAACCACCCCGTATATATTATGTTATATATTTTGCATGTGTGTTGCCATGGGATTATTTTGACGTATTATTATTATGTGATTATGATTGATATTAATATTAGCAAGTTATGATTTATTATTCATATGATGCAATAATTGAGACTATGAGTTATATTATGAGATAATTAAAGAGATTATGATTCACCTCATGAGATATTAGTATATGAGTTATATTGGGGGATAGTGTGAATATGATTCGTATTATGAGATTGTGGGTATACTTGGCGTGTCTTTAGTAATATTACTTGTCTTTGTGTGTAGGCTGTGTCGCGTGTGTGGGCGTGTGCGAGATGTGTTTGATTACTTGTGTGTTATTTCTTGGAGGCGGTGGTGACCCGACCGGGAGGTTTGGTGTGGTGTGCATATTGTGTGGGTAGCTCGTGGATTCGGGAGGTTTGGTGTGATATCTTGCGTTGAGGGGTGTAAGCGCCGGTCGGGAGGATGGAGGTGGAGGCACCAAATCGATTATGTGTGTATTATATGGTTGTATTATTCAGGTTGATGTAAGTTTCGTGGGTGATACGTTCATGTGTGATGTATTGTTAGTTCACCACGATGGACAAAAGTGTATTATTATTATTAATGTGAAATGAAGTTTTTGATGTTGTAAAATCCAAGTCGATCAAATTATTTCCCAATTAATACGAGGTTGTTAATGATCTTGGCATGACACATTTGGGGTGGGTCGTTGATTTTATTATCGAGCTTAAGTTTAGGTTTTACGTGGTGTTGTCACAGTATTGAGTTCAGGTTGTTGGGAGATTTGGCTATATTTAAGTCTTCTTGTGGAGTCTGAATTCTCTTAACTTTCGTTGATCGTTGAGAGAGGCGGTGAGGATGCCGCTGAGGAGGATTTTCGTCCCGAGCTAGCGTGTGAAGCGCCTGGGGAAGGTTAGGGAGATGAATCGTATTCGTTGTTGTAAGGTGACATAAGGGATTGAAAGCGGGTTGGTAACTTTTTATTAAGACATTTCTAATTTCCAACTTAACAACTCTAGGTGGAGCGATTACCCGCAGCGTGTCTTAGCGATTAATAAAGCGACAAAACTTCAAACATTCAGTTCTCCATTTTTGGCGTCACTCTGCCAGCCCAATAGCAACTGTCAGTGTCCGATTGACAATCGATTCCCCAACTAATTAATCCATTATAATCAATCTTTAATTGAAAACCCAATTACTACTCAACTTGGAATAACCCTAACTTTCGACAACGTCCTCTGAATCAACATCAAAAATCAGCTTACATACCAAAATAACGCTATATATTAAAGTCAACGACATCATAATACAATTTAAAGAAACTTAGAAAAAGTCAACACATAAAAATTAAACTAACCCAATCAATACATTTCCAACCCCTAAATCAATTATAATCACTACCCGATCACATATTTCAAGCTTAGGGGATACTTTTGCATACCATTTAAAACTTTAAAACTCGATTTCCCGAAAGTCAACAAAAGTCAAACTTACAAAATCTTAGAAAATATCACGAAAGTTTTCAATTTTCTTACCTTAATGTGTAAAAGATGATGAGGAAAGATGAAAATCAAAACTTATTGTGTTGAGCCAAAAGAATTGGAAGAAATTGAAAAAAAATTTCAAAGGGGGAGGAGGGTGGAGATTCGGCACTTCGCGTAGAGGAAAGGGTTGATGGTTTTGGATAATGATCAAAATGGTTGAGTGGAGGTAGGTGGAAAGATACTTAAGATAAGGTTTAAGTCTACCGTTTGGTTTCACGGTTTTCTTGTCTTTTCGGTTTAACAACCTGACTTCGGACACGTTTATTTATTTCTGAAATAAATTATCGCTGACTATATTATTATTATACGACTACAAATTTTAATTCCTACCAAACGCTCGACCGGCAACTAGAATAATATTAAAAGAAATAATAGTTATACGGAGCAGGGTTATTTCAATATAAATATATCCCCTTCCGTTCATTACAATGCATATAAGGCAAAAATAAAATCATATGGCCCATCGTTTATTAAATATACATTTAATATGGAAAGGAAGAATCATCACAATAAATGAATGTCATTACAAAATATATAATCAAAATTAATTATTCGTTTTTATAAAAATGTGTCCAATAATTATTACAATAATTATTTTTATGCATATATATTAATATAAATACTTGCGAAATAATTATATTTATTATATATTCAATAACTAGATAATTATTATGTTTATCCACTTTTCATAAATAAATAACTAAGAGGTTAATCGTTAAAAGGGACAATTGAATTAAATAAAATCATTTAAATTGGGGCCCATTATAATTAAAATAATTTAGTATATGATGACTATTCATGTCAAAAATTAAGTACTACTAATTTTTAAAACTAAAACTATCTTTTTAAAATGGATTGGGCTTTTCAAAACCAGCAGCAGCAAAAGGCAATACGATTGGATGGTGAAAGCGCCGCCCAGCGTGACCACCTTGTACCACAGCCACAGGAGAGGCGATAAGCTTTCAGCAGCCTTGGGAACCACCCAGGTGGCGGGCCACCAGGCTGCCAATACAAAGGCGGCATATTCGATTTTGGTAATTAATTTCCAGTTTTACATTTTAATTCAATCCTTTTCAAAAAACAATTTGAAGGCTTTAAACTACTCAAAAAATTTTGATTTTCCACAATGATTTTCATAATATTCTTAAAATTATTCAATTGGAATTTCTGAAAAATATATTATAGAGAATTAATTATGTAATTTCTAATTATTAAAACTTTATAATTTTGAAAATACATAATAAATGCTTAAAAAATTCCAAAATTTCCAAAATTTTGAATGAGGTGTTCTATAACATAAAGTTTATGGAAAAATTATTAGATTAGAAATGTTTTGAGTTTAAAAGTTTTAATCATAATTAAATTTCAATTGACTAATTAAAAACATTATAAACCCTTTTAAAAAATAACAAACAATTATACTAATCGTCAAAAGAAATCAAAATATATGAAAATTTTGATGTACTTGAATATGTGAACACATTTATAAAAAAATAACATGGGATAAAATTCATACTATATATTTGTACATAAATATGTAAAAAGCGAAATTTTATATAAATTCATAAAACATGACTTAAAATTTTCTAAATCAGAGTTAATCCAAAATAGCTTTTAGTGGTACCCTTGATTGTAAATTATGCGTATTCCGGGTAAACGTTAAACAAATAGCATATCGGGATCAATTTAATTATCATAAAATATATTTAAATAATATATAACAATATATTAATACGAGTCTTTACGGTGCCGCGACCACGAATTAAAGGCCATACAAGGACAGAATCGTCGAATCCTGGACATGAGTCGCGAACCGATGGATGATGATTTGAAAAGACTCTTTGTCATAAATAACCCAATAAATTAAAATAAATGCGAGAAGAAACGGGTTTTAAGAAAATAATCAAGTAGTGGTATTCTGTACCTTGAAAACCACCATATATACAACAAGCTGTCAACAATATACAATCTGAAATCCCAAAAAATAAAAACAATATAAGCAATCCCATTATTATAACCAAAACCAAAGAAATGGCGTAGGGATCTCTGACCGCCCCGTCTACTAAGCACTTTCGATCCCGATCGCACGGAGCGAATCGAAACAACGATGCGCGCTGTCATGCCAAGCGCAGGCAAAATGCAGCATGGCGAATAGGGTGTAAGGCGCGAAGCTTAATTGAATCGCGAAGTGGAAGTTAACTTCGCACCCACAGAAGTGAGAGTACAATAAGAATAACTAATTTCATAAAATAGATAGTTATTGTAGCAGAATGCTACGATTCAAGGCCATTATAATATGAAATAAAAATATCGTTAGAGTTGTGATAAATGCTACATCGTAAAAAGTATACTAATATCGACATAACGATTATCGTAAATTCATAGACTCATCAACTAAATAATATGGAGTAAAGAACATACAACTATAATCATGCGTAGGACGACCCGCCCCAGTCGGCCGCCACGAGGTTCGAATTAAGTAATGACACATGCTGAAGTCGCCGTCGATGGATGACTCACACTTTTGTCCGTCGTGGTGAACTATGACACATCACACAAAAATGTACCACCAACCAAAAGCATACATCAATCCAAATCATACAACCATACAATACACACTAAATCTCCATGAGTACTGACATATTAGTGAATGCGGTCGCGCGACCCACTGATATACAAATTAGAAAACTAGAAGAGAAACATAACAAGAGGAAAGGATTGTTGAGGATCTTCTATGCCAACCCCCATCGTCTCAACTACGATCTTTAATCCACAACACATCCATGACTTCGGCAACCTCGGCGATCAATCACAGAAACCTAGGCATGTAGCCCGCCCATAGAGAATAGGGAGTCGACTATAAGGCAGTGAATACAAATACCACAGTTTGATCCCGTCAGCGTATTCATGCTTATATATAACATATGTATGTACATTAACCAAGCTACATATTGAATAAGCGTCACGGGCCACATAGAATTCTACGATATCACATGATCTTATACACGTAGGCTTATAACTTAAATCCAATAACGCATATTCATTTAAGGAAAACTATCTGACACACAAGGCAATCAAATGAGAGGTCCTTTCGCTTAAAATAATCAGAGATAGAGATCGCCACTTAAATAATAAACAAATGAGAATCCACCTCCGCGAAACAATAAACAAATGAGGATTCCACGCTCCCACAAATAACAACAAATGAGGAATCCGCTGCACAAATAACAACAAATGAGGAATCCGCCTCCACAAACTAACAAACAAATAGAGGAATCCACCTCGAATAATCGGATGAGGCTCGCTCCCGTCACTCCACGACCGAGCTCGCCTCGGTATGCATATCACACGCGAGCCTCCGAATCCCTTTAATTTGCCAGCACTTGATATCGTACCGCACGAGCCTCGGTTGGGGTCGCAGCGACTCCTTGAATAACAAGCAAAAGCCGATCAAAATACATGCGCACCTGAGAATTACGCGACCCCGTAGCCTTGGCCTTGAAGTACCGCGGCACCCGTGGTATAACAGCGTCTACATGCTTACGTGATCGTATTCGCAACTATCATGCGTAAATCATAATCTCAATTATCTTATAATATAACTCATAATCACAATTATCTCATAATCTTAATTATTTAAATCACTTATGAATCATAAATCCGCAATTTTGCGTAATATCAATCGTAATCTCCTTGTCTGGCGTGTCAAAATAGTCCATTGACAAAACACATTCAAAATATATAAATATAATAGTATGAATGAAGGGTTCTCGTACGTGAGATTTGTACTTTCACTTTCGAGACATAAGCAATAATGATAATCTACAGGTAGTCAGTGTTAGGTCGGGCCTAAACTCTGATGAAAGAAATTATATATTATACTTAGCGTTCAGTAGAATAACCTGTAACATCTATTTAAACCACAGTATTATACGCATTTCAAATTAACTTTTAGTAATCATCCTATCGAAATTAGTATACACTTCTAAAATTCCAACAACTACATTCTAATTACCAACCGTAACTCCAATACTAAAATTACTTCTTTATTATCCCAACTGATAACACTTTAGTCACATTAATCAATCCAACAATCAATCGCCAACTAATTAACCCATTAAAGTCAACCTTTAATTCAAAAACTTAATTACAACTTCGACTTGAAATAACCCAATAACAATACCCTCTTCCGATCAACATCAAGCGTCAAGTAACCTTCAACAACTATATTAAAAGTCCCAACATATAATTCAATTTAAAGAAACTTAGAAAAAGTCAACCGATCCAGTAATACACTTGACCCTAAAATGAAGTATAATCGCTACTACTCATATATTTCAAGCTTAGAGATACTTCTATAACATTTCGACCTTTAAAAAACTCAATTCTCGAAAGTCAACAAAAGTCAACTGTAAGTTTCTACACATTTCAACCTCGAAATATTCGATTCTTATAACCTATTCATCCCAATCTAAGCCTAGATGATCCGTATATATATCATTTTGAAGTTTCAAAACTCCGAGTCAACGAAAATCAACTAAGAGTCAACTCTACAAAACTCATGGAAATATCTCAAAGATCTGACCTTTACTTTACACAGATGTAATTAGGGGATGATGAGGAAGATGCTGTTGACAATCTTTGAGTTTGAGCAACATTTGAAGAGAAGAAATGGAGGAAGAATTTTTCCCCTTTTTTCCTAGAGGCAATCGGCCCAAATGGAGGGGAAGAAGAGGGAATGGGTTTTGTGGATGAGAATGAAGAATTAGTGGGGTTAGGTAGGATATTTAGGATGGTGTAAAGGCCTAGTTTGGTTCGGTTTATTTCTCCACTTTCAGGTACTTAAATCTCAAAGGAAACGATTCCAAATGTAAAATTTCCATGACATAAACTACTACTCATATAATCTTAGTCTCGATGCATGTTCCGATTTTATTCGAAATTATTTATCACCCATCTCAGGATGCCACCACGAGAACGAAATATGCGACACATTTTAATCGTTTAAGCGTGGCGAGGTTATTCGTCCCCGCCTTATAAAATTTAGATCTCGAAATTTGCACGAGCTCCGATTTTCTTATCGCCCAAATAGCCTTCAATATGTTCTTATTCAGAATGTTATGACATCACCGTCGCTGATCAAATTCTCACGTATAGTCATTGACTTGAGAATCGCGCGCCACACCTCGTAAATACATTCCTGGCAATACGAATGTAACAACCCGCCCAGTCGGCGCCGAGGTGAAATTCGTTAAAATCCGAACACCGAGTCGCGAGCGATGGGCGACTTCGATTTAAAATCACAATTCGTTCGTCAAAATGCTTAATCCAATTAAAGATTCCCAAATCAAAAGCAGTTTTTTAAAATTTATAATCCATCGGGTGATATCGAAATGACAAACCCGTATATATATACCTGACATATCCCAAAATAAAAATGTCTTGGCTACAATGAATGATACGTCTTGTACCACTGAATCTGTAAATGACAACGGCCGACAAGGCTAAAAGGTTTCAAAGGAAAAATACAACAATCAAAACGGTTAATGACAATCAAAATGTCAGTGTGAGGATCCTCACCACCGTGCTCACACAGCCACCGAACAAAACTTCTGTAGCTTGACTCTTGGCTCAATGGCAAAATACATACTGACCCTAGCACAAATGAAATGCCGCCCAGAAAGGGGTGTAAACGCGAGGAGCTTAGTGACTTAACACGGGGGTGAACTTACCATGCAGGCGAGTCGATCAATAATATAATAATAGTCAAATATGGTACAAAATACATATCCGGGACTACTAAAAAGGTCATACTTGTAATTCCATGAGGAAATCTCGAGACATAATACATGAAGATATAATAGAAGGTTCACAGCACACAATTTCGAGAAAAGAAATCAATAGACTTCAACCAATGACTAAAACTTCTACAGTCATCGAGCCTGTTTATCCTCACCGTATCCCGCTGGTATGCCATCTTCGATCAATCGCTACTGCGAGGAATGGACTATGTCGATAATCACCTCGCTTATACGCGGTATAAAGGCCAAACAGCAGCCCATACACACAAAGTATAAGGTACACCTTATTTGATACGAAATAAGACACATCATGCAGTATAAAGGCCGCGCTCTTATACCAAGTATAAAGCCTTTGACTGCTTATACACTGAGTATAAAAGCCTTTGCCTGTGCTCCCGTAGTATAGACCCACGTAAATATTACCTGGCAATAGTGATCCAAAAGACTCATTACCGCTCTTATACAAAGTATAAAGAGAGCTGAGCCACCTGTATACCGTAGTATAGGGCCACCAAACAAATACACTTATGGCGATCAAAAGAGAGAGTAAATGCAGCTCTTATACATTCATAAGGCCAAACCGCCTTATACCGTAGTATATGGGGCCAATAAGCGTCACGTATCACGCAAGGAAGGAGGTCACTGGTCCCTGCGAATCGACTATGAGGGTCGCTACGATACTCAGTCGCGCCGAGTCATAGATAACTTTCAACCCGTCGCCTCTCGGTAACATTTACTCTGCTCCTGGCTTGATATCCAATATGGCGGTAAAACATCTCACAATCGTAAGTCAAAAGCGATCGCCAAGCAAAGCACGAAATCATAAGAAAGTTGCAGGCCACATAAATCATAAGTGCCGGCAAAGAATACAATCAGCGAAATATAAGTTGGGAGTTCAAGCTGTACTTACCTCGAAGCAATGCTTGGCGCCACGAGAATATAATCACATAATCCTTATAACAATTACATGTATATCATTCTCCCTAAAGCTAATCATAACAAATGACATGTATATCATTCTCACATAATCATATCCTTAATAACATGTATATCATTCTCACATAATCATATCACAATAACATGTTCACACAATTTAAAGTAAGAATCGTAAGTAACACGGAAGGATAAGTACTCACCTTTGCTAGCTACCGCCAAGACAACCCAGCGAAAACAATCAAGGTAGCGCCGCTTTTCCCTGATCAACGCCTAAAACTTGACACCGAGAAGTATAATCCAAGGCCTACTACTATACCGACATTCTAGAAGATACATAACTTGACTCACTTGGGGAACTATCTCATAGGTCTGGCGGATAAACTATCGAATTATAATCCCGTCGGACACAACCCAATCGATTCAGCTAAATTCCATCTTATATTTCTAAATTTACAAATGCGACTTATAAGTTATTCTAACTAATCATGAGTCCATAATTAACAATCTATACTCAGAAATATCAATTACTCTTCGACTTGGAATTTACACTTTTCAACGTAACACCCTTTAATCAATTTTAAATCACCAATTTAACATCGCTAACAACTATAATAAAGATCTGATATAACCTCATTTAAAAAGTCATAAAATATCACATAAAAAGAATTAAAACTGCGACCATAACGTCCTGGCTTGATCTACAAATCCCTTTGAATTCATCGCTCCAAATACGTCCAAAGAACCCGCAACCAACTAAGATTTATCGCAAATTCAATTATGGAAAAATTAACTAAAATTAAACTATTATTGACCAAAATATCTCGAAAGACTTGTACCAACTAGAGAGAGAATGATGGGGAGAATAATATTCTCTGACCGATCTTGAGTTTACGACAATAGAGAGAAATGGAAAATAGAATTTTTTAAGGGGGGAGGAGGAGGTGTCTTCGGCCCAAGCATAAAGATGATGATGAAGTGTTTGATAATGATGATAATGGAAGATAAGCATGACTAGATATTTAAAAAGCTTCGAGGTCAGATTCGGTTTCGGTTAATTTCTCGGCTTATCGTGCTTGAAATCTCAGAACGATTCCAAAGATAAAATATTCCGCTTCAGGAAAAATACTAATTTATAAATGTAATTCGGCTAAAAATTTTTACGAGAAACCATCTTATCATCGAGATTATTTAAAATATCCCGGGTCCCGCGCCCGGTAGAAAATTTAAATTTTTTTTTTTTTTAAATGGCAATTTGCGAATATTAACTACGCAAGCGGATATTATGCAATCTAATCATATCATAATCGCCATGCGTCATATATCAAAACTTCGATATCGTCCTCTCGTATACCGTATTACGCAACCATCAATTCGCTATTTTATCATGTTATCAATATCATAAATCAACCATCAATAATACCACTCAAAATCCCGTATCACCGATATCGGCCGTATCGCTCATTATTAGGTATTAAACATTAAGCCTCATCTGCGTTATCGACTATAAGAGATTCATTAATGTGTAAGTAAAATTCTCTTATCAAAACCCCGGCTAAATGAAATTGTTTATTCGCGATTATCTTGGCATCCGTGTCACAGTAAATACACCCAAGGTTTCCCAATACAACTAATGTGTAACCATCACCAACCCGTCGTTCCTTAATAAGCCCCATATCTTTTTAAGCACCAGCGTAGTATAATTAATGTCCACTTAACAATCTAAGAACACATTAGTCTACCCGGGTATGTATATAGCATCACATCGCTTCTTCATTAAAATACACTTGTCACCATCGCTTGTATAGTTCATTTACCATTCTCATTACCGTCATGATTTCATCATCATTATAGATCGATATCGTGTTTTCCCCACTTGCTGTGTTTGTTTATTAAACTAGTACATGACATCTTGGCCTGAAGCTATCATTATCTCGATTTCACCATAGAATATATACCACAGGTTCCTTTGTTAACATCATATATTGATGCTTACTAAATTTATCAACATCCGATTTCCATGATGATCTGACAATGCGTATATATATATATAAATCCGTACTACAATCAGCGATCATTACTTTGCTTGATAACCCACTTATCATAACAGTACAGCTCCAATAAACATCAATATACGCTACGCATAATCACAAAACTCGATTAATCTCGGTTTAATCTGGTGAAAATTTCAATCTACCTTCCTCTCCATCAGCTTCGTTCTAAACTTTCATACCCCGTGAAGTATCGTTAGATGCTTCTACCGAGAATAGTTAGACATTATGGCCAGTAGAGCTTCACATATTCCTTTAGACCTCGCTTATTTGGTATAGTCTTCGCTAAATCCCTCGTTCACATTCGCTTAGCTATAATATAGTATTCACCCAATGCCATTCCTTCATTAATTTAACATATCAGTTATTTCAGGTTGTAGTCATATTAAGTTTCATTCTTTCCCTCGGAGTTCTTCATTCGCTCGTGAGAACATTTTCACTCGCTTGAAATTACCATTTCTGATAATATTAAATTCAGCATTTCTTGATAGCTTCGGTGGTGCCTAACCTTGGCTTAAGAAGTTAATGCAAGTGAAACAAGCTTTCCTCTTGGATTAAATTATCATCTACATTAACTTCAGTGCTTTTACCAATCACGTCTTATATCCTAAATACGATAGTCCTTTACTTTCCGATAAAGGCCTTTTATCTGAATCGACACATAACATTCTCACTATTTATCATTTGAAGTCATGAATTCGGTGTTGTATTCTAATTGACACGTCGACACCTTTGCTCATTCACGGAGACCACAAACTCGTTTAACATCTTGACTCGGCGTCATATGGAAGCCATTTTAAAATTCCATAGAATGGCATGATTTCTCATCATAAGAATTTGTACGCGCTTTATATCATAGATTGACCTTACGAGAGGAAAACTTGTAGATTTACTACATAACGATTAGATTTAATAAATGCTTTTATTAAGCGTATTATGGAATAGGCAGGATGCCAGTGTGAATTTACCGATCTACAGAGTTGTAGATTCGATGACCCTCACGTATTTCTCCGTGATACCAATTGTTCAAAAAGATTGCGCACCAGAAACTACCAAGTCTCGCATTATCTGACATGACGAGTTCGTCCCTCATAATTATCCTCGACTTATTGAATCGGAAAAATATTTTTTGATTTAACTACGTAAAAATCATGAATTTTCGATTAATGATTAATCATTTTTATTCAATTTAATCAACGAAAGTTGGTTTGGTTATGAGACATAAAATAAGTGGTTTGTTGTCTTGGGGAAGCGTAAGCAATTCATTTTGGTTAGCGACTTTTCCGAAATTCACTTGTTGTGTTACAGAATCAAGAACCGTTTGTTTACTTAGTAGCACATTAATAATTTGTTTGTTTTGTTATAAGTATCGACCTTGTTACATTTAAAAATAGAAACTTAAATTTGATAAATACTACGGTTTGTGTATCTTGGAGGCCGTAACATTAATATTATGCAAAAGTGAAGAAAAGTACAGAAAAGAGATTTGGTTGGGTGTGTGTATGTTGTCCCAAATTAATCGTTAATCTCTAAAGAAGGAATATTGTCCAGGGATGGTCTGCCACCCCTTCACGGATCTTGTCAATTCCATTCCATCATCTTTTCTCCTCTTCTGTGTCCAGAAATTATAACGACTTTTACCAGTTAATCTCACAGTAAATCCAAATTGGGTAATATATCTTATATTCGGATCTATGTTTTCATTCGCTTCAATTAAATGAAACATTATTTACGTATTACGTATTATGATTTTATTATCAATTTGTCATACATGTTGTATGAAGTGGAAAAAATGCACATGTTTGTTACCGATTGGTTATTCACGCTCATGCTTTTCTCGCTTTTTACCCTCATTTATATCATGCTCATTTTGATTGAAGCATTAGCTTATTGAGTATGAAGTTGGGGCATGCCTTTATTTTGCTCTATTGGCTTTCATTTAACAGATTTCGATCGCTGTTTCTTAGGGTTTATATACAAGATTATTGAATTGGATGCTATTGGTTTGCTAGTCGAGCAATGAGCCATCATCCATCGCCTCAGGAGGCACTTCATCAAGTATGTTATGGCTTTTCTCATACCATCGTATGATAAAATTTCGATAACTTCTTGCATAGCACGAGTTAAGATTTCTTAATGGTGATCACTGAATTGTATCAGTGGACTTTCACTGCACACCACATGTTTGTGTGATTGTGTTCCTCTGATGTTTGCAAATTGATTTATACTGAAGTACCAGCCATAAAAGATACGTCCTGGTATTTTTCAATCTGCTTTACTATTAATATGATAATTTTGATCCAAATCAATGTTATGCATATCAATTAAGACTATAAAGTTTGTTAGTTTTTACCATTGAAAAACAAGCTGGACGATGTTTTAGGGATGGGGGTAGTATAATACTAGAAGTACATAACCTTTTATAGTTGAGGGTCTTATCAGTAAGTACGAATCTCTCTTTAACATATTGATTGACATTTTGAATATAACAAACAATTTTACATGAAGTCTGGCTACTGTTAAGCAGCTTAGGGTTCTATACATGCAGTATAATAAATGAAACCAAAAGAACATTACTGTTAATACCTTCTTCCTTTTTTCTCAATAGTACATATTTATGGGGAAAACTTCTTTCGATCTGAACGTAACTCCAGAGTGTGGCAATTCATGAATTTCATCAAATAAATATCAAAAAATTTGTGTTTTTAATAATATCAAGTACCTGAAAGAGTTTTATCAAAAGTACTGATTTTTTGGGCTCACTTGGCTTCCACGAACTGTGTAATGCCATGAGTTGAAATCTTTTGTACGAGAAAACTAGCTAACATATTTTATCAGTTGAAAATTTGAAATATTTTTAAGAAATGGAGTATGTTATAGAAATTCTCACTTATTATCAATGTTAGCATTGGTGGCTACTAGTTTTGTGTTTGATATTATTTATCAATATTTTGGTTTACATTCTATGTAAATAAAACAATTTGTGACTTGGTGAGAGAATACTTGAGATAATGGAACTGTCCATATGCATGTACCTGATTAAACAAAAGCTCTTGGTGTTTGTGCTTTGAATTCTAGAATCATGGTATGCTTTGGCATGGATATGTCTGATTTGTGAATTTAACTGATAACTTATCATTTTGTTTTGTCATTTTTCAATTCATTCCGTTGACAACTTTCAACCATGATCAAACCTCAAACCTTCATTCAGAGTAATAGTTGTTGTATTTGTATTCTCAAACAAGAGAAGATTAAATGATCTCTTGCATCAAAGTGATAACCGTCAGTGTGCAGATTGCAGTGCTCCAGACCCTAAATGGGCGTAAGTCTTCATGATCATGATGTGACATTTTATTTAACTTATTTATTTTCTTATGAACTTAAATGTTTTCACTTGAATTCTATCATTTATTGTACTAATTTTTCGCCGAAACATTGATGTCTTATCTAATTTTAGAGTTGGTTTGCTTTAATACAATTTTCCTTGGTATTTTTGGTTTCTATGGTTTCATCCTTCTATAGTTTTGATTAAGATTTAACTAACACTCTCTGTTTATTCAGAAGAACAGATATTCATATGTCCTCTAATGGGTTTGTGATTTTCTTTATGGAAAAAAGGCTTCATTTCCTTCTCAAGATGATATATTTTTGTCATTACATTTCTTTGTTTCTGAAGACCTCTTGAATTGATAATTGCTATGTTATCTGTTCTTTCTTTTATTTTCTTGTATATTTGAATTTTTTTTCTCTTCCTTTTCAGGTCAGCCAACATTGGGGTGTTCATTTGCTTGAAGTGCTGTGGTGTGCATAGAGGCCTCGGTTCTCATATTTCTAAGGTACTTTTTACGAGATCAGTTCCTCTTTTATCACTAAACTGACAGGTCCTAACTTCATCCTACTACGTTCACTTGTGTAAAGATTTAACCATAACTGAAAGCTCATAATTGCTGGTGAATGATAATATTTTATGTGTCTTGCTTAATCCTTACATATTTCTCAATTTGACATTTAAGATATGTATTGTTTAGCACATAAGAATCTGTTGGACTTCCTATTTTTTATTTGCTTATCCATCCTATATTTTGGTTTCATATTGAGTCAATGAAGTGTATCAAGAAACATAGAGAAGTGTTGTAGCACTCAATTATTACCAGAAATGATAGGTAGTTTGAGGGTTTTGAAGCTCCATTCCACCATTCTCTCATTTTTGAATCAGTATTAATGGCTTTTAAATTGTTTTTGCTGTCGTTGAGTGTCAATTTTGGCTGACAGGTCTTCAAGGAGTAGAATACCATTTGTTCTCTTTTATGCTCAATAATTCTTTTGCCCATAGCTAACTTGTTATTTATCTTGGTCCTGGGCAGACCGAAATGGACCATCCTTATTTGTCTTTTAATTTCTCTCTTTTTTCATTATGTCACATGTGTACCCAGTCCTCCCCTCAGTTTTTGCCTTGTTTAAAAAGTCAGATGAAATGGTTATCAACAAAAAAGAAAAGAAAAAAAAAGATGAAATGATTATTTTAACTTTCAAGATATATACATATATATGTTTCTAAGATGTTGAGGATGCAACTGGGAGCTTTTTGCGTTAGCGTTCTTGAACCATTATGTCAACCCATAATAAGAGTATTTACGTGGCGTGCTCGACTTAGGAAGTACTTGTATGGGCGACCCTGTGCTTGGGAAGAGAGTAGTGTTTGAATGATTAGTGGTACATGGGCTAATTGGTCAACAATTTTCAACTTTGTTTTAGGTCTGATAATATAAATGATACTAGAGCCGAAAAGCAACTGATATCATGAACTCACAGGATTATTTATATCAGGATGGGGCGAGGAGCATGTTGTAAACTCAAATTTTAAATGTGTAAACAGAGCATGTGCTTAACTTTCTTCATGTTTTAGGCTAGTTCATCAAGTTCTATACTTAATCGTTGCCCTATTCTGGTGGATACGAATCGAATCGAATTCGAACAAATATAACCGAATATTTAATTTTTTCCACTGTATTCGTATTCGGATTCCGATTCAAATAGTAAAGTTAAATTCGTATTCGGTTCTTCAAACATTATACCATATTCGGATTTGGATCTCGTATTCGTTATAATTGTTCGAATTTGAAATAATCGCTTGAAATTCGGTATTGGGATTCGAAATTCAATTTTTATAGAAAAAATAAATAAAATTCTGAAATTATAAAGTTCAATTCACACCAAAATGGGTAATGAAATTGAAATAAATAAATTTCTGAAATTATAAAGTTCAATTCACATTTGACCAAGCTTCTACAAGGAGGTCTTGGGTTCTACTCTTGTTGGAGACATAATATATATTATAATTTCTTTGTAGCACTTGTTCTAACTGTCTTTTTATGTTGGTATTTTCTGAATAACTTCTTGATTCTTTAGTATCTAACATATTTGGTCAGTTTATGCAAAAACATTTAGTCACTATAGAAAAACATTCAGTTCTACAACTCTTAGACTTTTCCTTCTCTAGACTAGATCAGACAGTATATTGATTTATGTTTTTGGTACTTGTTGTGTACACATTTGTGATTGTGCTACAGTGACCATCACCTTGATACTCCTTGGACAGTTAATTATTCATTCAATAAAAAAGTTACTTGATGATGTCCATGCCAGTATTCTCTATCAAGAAATCCTATGATATGGAGTGACTTGGTGTCACTATTCTGCTGAAGTAAATACCGTCCTTGCCTATTCAAATTAAGAAATATATTGACCATAGGTTTTCTACAATTTTTGCCATTTCTTGTTTGCTATATGCATCCAAGTGTTGGTCGGTGAAATATCAACTTGTGATGAGAATGCTGAGATGGTTGTGAGGATTAAATGAGAGGCCGTTTGAGGTGGTATGGTCATGTTAAAAGAAGTCCATTAGAGGCACCACCACACCAGTGAGATGGTGTGAATCTATGGTGGTCACCAATGATTGTAGAGGCAAGAGGGAAACCAGAGAAGAGTTTGACATAGAGTATATCAAAGGACCTCGAGTTTATGGGCTTAATAGAGTTGAATGGAGATGTCGTACACATATAGCCGACCCATCTCAGTGTGATAAGGCTTAGATTGATTTGGTTAGGTTTATTTCCATTTCTCGTTTGGTACTACCTTTCTAATGGTCACTAGGTAAAGATACCATTAAGTATATATCGGGTAATAACAACATAATATTTACAATGTGAGCATATAAAATTGTACTTTTTAAAATTGCTCGAGTGTTAGGTAAGATGGATATGATTAGATCTTAAGATCGTGATCATGACTAGACTAAAGCTGTTAGAGTAATGAATTCTTTTTTCAATGGATATCTTGAAGCATCTGGATGCTCAAAACAACTTACGCATGTAACAATCAGATAGATTCTGTATATCCAATCTCCCATTCCTTTCAACCACAGAAGAACTGTTTTAAGTGGGTCCAAAGGAAATTAAAAATTATCATATCCTTTACAGTGAGTGCAAATGTCTTGCAGGTTTTATCAGTTACATTAGATGAGTGGTCCGATGATGAGGTTGATGCAATGATTGAGGTTGGAGGAAATGATTCTGCTAATTCAATTTATGAGGCTTATTTACCTGAAGGAGTTTCGAAGCCTGGCCCAGATGCTAGTCATGGTGCACGAGCAAAATTTATCAGGTTAACTGCACTTCTAATAAATATTATGTCATCATTATTAGGTTAAATTGGTTACCCTTGGCTCATGAGGTAATTTTTTTTAATGTTTTCTTTGTTTTCCATTTGTTATGAGTAGAGTTCTTCTTCCATTTATAGAGTAAGGTAAGATTGAATCTCCTGACTTTACCTTTATGGGTAATAAGCATTTCTATTTTGGTTGGTGAATTATTATGCTGGCCCTGAAATTACAAGGGGTTCACCCTGACCAGTCCATTAGACCGGACTGGGTTGCCTCCTTTAAGTCGGCAAGGTGTCAACCTGGTGAAAACCGCTCAACCTGGCAATTGAACCTTCAAAACCGATGAACTGGTCTTGTTTTTCAAAACCATTTCCTTGGAAGAATGCCTGAATTTTTCATTGACAAACAGTTAGCAACATATTATAATTAATTAATTAATATGAATTTTGTTATTGATATTTAACCAATCTCATTTAAGTGCTATTCCTGGGAATAACAGGATAGATGTCCGGCTACATTTTGATAAGTATAATTAATTATACCTCACTGTCTTTTGTAGGTCTAAGTATGAGCTTCAGGAATTTCTTAAGCCCAGCTTGCGCATCATGTCGAGTTCATCCAAAAGGAATTCTCTTCAAACCAGTGTATCCAGGAAGATTATGGATAGTTTTCGCAGTTCAGGTTCATCCGAAAAAAAAGTAAGATATTATTCCCCCACCCAAAAAAAATCTGCTATATTCTGGAGCCACTGCCGTGGTATCTGATGCCTCTGCTAAGGTTTTGTTCTTGAACCACTTGTGTGGACCATTTAGCATTGTAAAATAAATACTTTACCCGGATATCATAAGCTATAAATGTTAGTGTGATGGTAGTGACCCATATTAGCTCAGAAATGTGTTAGTGTGTCGATAGTGATCCATATTAGCTCAGATGTTCGTTAGTGAGTCAATGTGTAAAAGATATGTATACAGTTTTGGATATTCTACACAAAAATATGACCGGCAGCTTGCACTTAAGAAACCTATGTTCTTCCCAGTAACTATTTGAGCATCTAATTGTGATTCTTATTCCAGGAAGGCATGGTGGAATTTATTGGAATGTTGAAAATCAAAGTAATTAAAGGCACAAATTTAGCTATCCATTGATATGCCCCCTATTTTGTGTAGTGGGGAAAAGAGCTATTGTTGCCCAAAATAGCCAACTAGATTCTTTTTCTCTTTCATTTGGCTCGAATTCTTAAATATACAAGTCACTGTGTATTATTTCTTCACTAATGCATTGGACAACTGATTAGTAGGACTCACCCCTGGTTGGTTGTTTTACCTAGAAAGCACAAACAACTGTAGTGAAGAGCAATCTAAATCCAGTTTGGAATGAGGAGCTCATGCTTTCTGTTCCAGAAAAGTTTGGAGCCGTTAAATTGGTATTCTCTCTTTTCTGGGTGCTTATTTAAGTTTACTTCTTATGAGTTCTTCAGCTATTTTTATATTTTAATGTTTGCCCATCTGTTCCAGAAAAGTTTGGAGCCGTCATTGTTTAAACTGTGTTCATAGTGCACCTATAATATAATGTTAGAAAGTCTCCAGCATTAATTGGCTTAGAAATATCTCTCCCTCCTTCAGAGCGCATATGCTATTAATCGAACTTTCCTCTATAGGTACTAGTCAGGACTCAGGAGTGTGAAGAAAGTAGACAAAAGAAATATTTTGTCCTTTCATGGCATATCATGCTTCAGTGTTAAAGTTACTCAGAAATTGTTGTACAAACTTGTTGATGCAGTTATAGGAACATGAGATCAATTACAGATCTTGAGTGTGAATGAGTCATAACTTATGTCTCTTGATTGTCTATTTACCAGTGTGTCTGTTTGTTGTAAAGTCTCTCTAAGTTAAATCCATAGATTGTTGTCTCTTGTGATGGAACATTTCGCCAGCTTACTAAAATAATAAAGTTAGATGCATATGATGACATTCTCAAATATGGCTTGTTTACTGAGATTCTTATTTCTGTGTAGAAAAAATAATGTATGTACTCTCCTTGCAATTTTTTCACTCTCCCACATGTTTCATACTTCGGCCACATAGCCTCTTATGTCGTCTTTCCATAAGTCAAAAGATTTCGAACTTCATAAAACATAAGGTTTTAATGACATGTGTGGTTTACTCACTTCTATTGATGAGTCACAAGTTTACACACATAATTCCATGATGAGTCACAAGTTCCTTCTCTCTTTGTGTTCTTCTGCAGTTCTACTTCTATATAAGGTATAGTATTCTAGTGGCATGTGGCCTTCTGTAGAATTGGAACTTAAAGGGAAACGTTTAGTGAGTTACAGTTTTGCAAGATTAATCAAGCATAATCGTAGCCAGCACAACCAGGACTATGAAATACGAATTCTGCACTCTTGATTACGAGGACATCTTCAATCTCGTGTTTAAATAGAGAAATATAGTTGTAGATGAGATAGTGCACCAGATAGTATGTACATTTAAACGGAGCAGTGTCATTATCATTGATCTGTTTGGATCCTCTTCGTATATAGATGGTAGTGCTGGTAGAGAACCTTCACTCTTGATTAAATCTACAGTTCTTAAGGCAGTTGAAGGAAGAAACATAGGAATTGTTTGGATAGTGGAAAGCATATATTGCTCTCTAGTTTTGATGACACCTCCATTCAAATTCAGAATAAAGGATGGCTGTTATAGAGAACAAGATAGTGGCCTAGCTAGCATTCATGTGAGAGACCAAAAATAGTGAGATTATCGTAAATCTGTTTCCTACATGTTCTTGTAGAGACTATGTGCTGGTAAAAGATTTTGACAATTGAGTGAACTTTAACAGTTAGAATTTGTTCATTCAGATGAAGTATGTCAGTTCTTCTGAAGCTTATAGTCATGCATCTTTAATTATGTTTTCCAAACAGAATATCCATAGGACTTTTCAATTAGGTATTTTACACTCTTCATTTTCAAATCTGAGATTGATGCAGCTTTTAAGACCAATCCATTTTTTTTGTTCCAGGAAGTCTTTGATTATGATACATTTTCTGCTGATGACATCATGGGGGAAGCTGAGATTGATATTCAACCAATGCTAACCTCTGCAATGGCATTCGGAGATGCTGGAATGTTTGGGAACATGCAGATTGGCAAATGGCTGAAATCACATGACAATGCCTTGATAGAAGATAGCACTGTGAACATCATTGATGGTAAGGTCAAGCAAGAGGTATTTATTAAGCTTCAGAATGTAGAATCTGGAGAACTAGATCTAGAGTTAGAATGGATTCCTCTTGAGCAATAAGTTTTGTACATATTGATCTTTAGCCCACCAAACTCACATTATAAATAAGCACCTCACTACCTTCTTGTAACAATTCTTTTATTAAACTTCTTGTGCTGCTGTTATCGTATTTGGCAGTTTTCTGTATCTGTTGTTTTGCCATGACAATTCAAAAGATCAATTCTGTAATGATTGGGAGTATAGCTTGTGATCATTCACAGTTTTTGAACTTATTTTGTTTTTATTAATTATGGATTAATGCTTCCTTTTTTTGTTGTAAATTGTATGTAAAGAAGATTGTCTCCTTTTTGGGACGTTGTATTTTCGCTTCCCCTCCACGGATATGGTTTAAGAGGTTACATTATTCCTTAAGCACCTATTTAGCATATATTTCGTCATCTCTTTACTCCATCAACATCACCACCTATTTAATGTTGGGAAAATAGAGCATTTATCTATTTTTGTTGGGATATTTTTTTCTCCAAAGTTTGTGTATTTTTTATAGAAGAGATCTCTGTGCCGGTTTTTGTATCATTACATATGAATAATATGTTTCCAAGTATCGTTTTTAATATACATACATATTCCACAAAATTTGGGTATCACTTTCAATTTTAAATTTCAAAATGATACGTCTATCAATGTCATGAATTGTGTCAGGATTCGGTATAATTGATTTCATGCATGATGCGCATCATCTTTGATTGGTAACCTTACCATCTTTGATTTCATTTGTGTCTAAAACACCCTAATAATGTCGCTTGGTATAAAAATAGTACATGAGATGTTTTGAGAATAATATATATCTATACCTGATTTTTTGTTCGTTCAAAGGAAATTCATTTACAAAATCATAAAATCCATAATACTCCTTCATCTTTAAAAGATTATCACCATACCAGCTTCCCTTCTCTCTCTATTCCAAAAGGAAATATGGATTCACCTAAATAGAACTTATACTGAAAATTGAAGTTTCTGTCCATAATCTTAACTTGGTCAGTCCAGAAACTTAGAAGAAATTGAATTTGGTTAGTAAGATGATAGATAAAAGATCAAAAAATGTGCATGCATAAATGTGAAAACTTACAGTACATTAAGTTTTTTTTAAATTAATGATTCATTAATATCTAAAAATATAAATTCTTATTTTATAGAGAGTAATATATTTTTCTGCTTTTAGTACATCATAGGTAATGTGTACTATTCATCAATAACAAATTAATTAAGATCAATTATATAAAGTTATTTTTACCTTTGAGGTAATTTGTAATAATTTGTTCGATAAATTTCGGTACATATAATAATTAGGTGGATATAATAATTTTGGTCTACTTTGTTTTTGATTTTCTTTTTTAAATTTTACTATCTTAGAAGAGTAAATTGTAGATGTGTGGTCCCAGTAAATATGATCAAGTTACATTTTTAAGTGACACTATATCAAAGGGATGGAAAACAAAGAATATCTTTTACATACCCGCCAAGTTTGTCAACTTTTTTTAGAAATTTGAAAAAAAAATATGTTTTTTAAGTGACACTATATCACATTCAGTCCGTGAAAGTGTACATACGAGTGCACTTTGGTCTAAGTAAGTAACAAATAATGTTTCAGGGACCATATTGCAACATTTATGGTAGTTTCAGGTATCAAATGTGCTACACTGCTATTTAATGGGACTAAAGTGCAACTTGACTATACTTATTGAGATAATATTTGTAATTAACTTCATTTTAAAATGATACATTTTGATAATGTATGCCATTTTTACATTAAAATTAATTACATTAAAAAAATTAATAAAAATAAATAAATTATATATCCGCAATCGTTCTCTCCATCAAATTATGAATTATCCCATCCACAAATATAGATACATCACTCCAAGCCAATTATAATTGAAATCAGAACACAGATGGCCTAAAAGTCCCTTTTTTGTTGAAATTCACTCTCAACTAACCACCCACATTGACATAATTACCCATTATCAATGACTGCACACTGCAAATTCAAAAGGTTGATTCAATTAAGTCTTCCAAAAGCAATATCTTAGCCATCTGTTTGTTGTTGTTGTTGTTGTTGGTCCTGCTGCTGCTGGTTATGCTTATAGTTTTTTCTGCACCTGAACAAGTAGACTAGCACCGAAGTGAGCAACAAAACAATGCCTGTTATGCCGCAGACCAAGCTAGCCAGCAATAGTATCACCCTCACATGATCTCCTCTTCCATTACTATTTCTTGCATCACTTGGTGATTGCTTATCTTTCCCTCCCTCCGATCTCCACCACTCCGTCACGTTCTTGGCTGCTAATGGTAACGGCTTCGGAGTTTGTCCGTTGAAAAAGGTCTGCATTTCCGGTGTGGAGCTACTATCTTGATAACCCAATCCATGGTCTGAAGGCCGGAGCTCTCTGCCGTTAACAATGGACATTATTATTGCTGAGAAGAAGATGATCAAGACTTTAATAATAATATTACTGCAGTTGTGCTCCATCCCACTCGTGATTGATCCTGATTGAGACTAGAAGAAAGGAATATAATGAAGTGCGTAGTAAGGATACGAAGAAAGCAAGAAAGAAACAAGACAATTAAATTGGGATATTACGATGATGCTAGACAAGTGAGGTATTTATATATATAGATAGAAGTGGTCCTAGCAAGCAAGTAGAGTAATAATTAAGTATGTAGTTTACGTATTTGTCAAAAGTTAAAGATGAATAGGTAACGCGTGATTTGTTGTCGGACTATAGTGGAAAATATTCAATCACATGCATGCAGACACATACAATAATAGACAATTAGACAAACAAAAAAATGACACCTTCATCAGTATCTTATTACTGTACCTACAACTTACAAGGGTAACTAGAGCCATGGCGGACCCAAAATTTGAAGATCGGATATTTATTTGATTCTGTTAGAAAAAGTTATAATATTTGATATACTTATTATGAGATGAGGCACAAGAGAATCAAGGAAAAACAAAGTCTTGAAGCTGCATGTTTTTTTCTCGTAACGGCCTCAGGAACGGTCGTTGCTACAGCCGTTAAGGTGGCAAATGGTTCTAGAGAGTTTGTCTGAAATAGCATTTATCTGCTTGATTAAATTGTGATATATATATCGGTTGGTGGTGGGACACAGGAAATAATCTAAATACTTTAAGTAATAAAATCAATATCACAGAGACTAGTCTTAGATGGGTAGTAATTTATGTCGCGGAAAATAATATGTTGGATTCGGTTTAATTTAAGATTTAAGCGAGAAAAAGTGGAGATATAACAAACAAAGCCGAGACCTTAAGCAAATATCGCTCTGTGTATCTCGCCGTCGCTTATCATTTAAATTCGTTTCTCCTGAGAAACATATCACATCCATGCTCTCTGGGGTTGGCGAACATCCTATTCCATGATTTTTTTTCATTTTCTTGAGTACAATCTTGTGGAATCTAGCTTTTAATCTTGTTCCCCGTCTCTTGTTCATCAAATATATGATTTTAATCTCTTGAATCTAAATCGTTTATCGTAAGTTGACTATTTTGTAAGTTTGACTTTTGAGTTGACTTGGAGTTTAAAAGGCTTTATAATGGTATAAAAGTATCGTTGGACTTTTATTTGACTATGTGGTTAGAAGTTGTTATGGTTGATTTTTGGGGTTGTAATGTGTTGGATGTTAAGGGTTGACTTTTGTTGACTTTTTCACAAACCACCTTTAAGTTGTAATATGATGTTATTGGACTTTAATATAGTTGTTTTGGGGGTAGAAGTGTTGATTTTGATGTTGATTGGAAGGGACTATGTTGAGGTAGTTTGTGTAAAGTTGAGTAGTAGTTGGCGTTTGAATTAAAGGTTGTGTATAATGGTTTTGAGTGGTGGGAGGGTGATTGTTAGATTGATTAGAATTTGATTAGAGTGTTATTGTTGGGGTAATAGGCGTGGCAAAAATAGAATTGAAATGGTTGAAGTTTTGTTATTTTATTTGTCGGTTAAACGCGGATAATAATCTTTTCCACCTAGAACTGTTAAGTTGGTAACTAAAATATTGTTAAGGTTGGATAGTTAAAAATTAAATGTGATAAGGGTTAAAATTGTAGTAAGTATTAATTGTAAATTTTTGGGTATGTGTGTTTACGCGCGGATAGTGGGAGGAGACACGTGGACTAAGTAGGTAAGGCGATATTACGTTGTTCTCATGTTATAGTTGTGAGCATGTTATGCATATGCGTAACGACTTGGCATTACAGGTCATTGCTTACGAGTTAAGATCGTCAATGACACATGCACTTGAGTCGCGTCGATGGATCTGATATAAAAGACTTCATTTGACATTAATAATAATAATACACTTTGTCCGTCGTGGTGAACTAACAACAATCACACAAAAGCGTATCACCCGACAAAACATACATCAACTGAATAATCTGACCATACATTACACGCGCAATTTCTCCCTTGTCTGTCGTATTAGTAGTATGATCGCTGACCATGATATCTGATGCAAGCTAGAAAACATATAACAAGGGAAGGAATTTGTTGAGATCTTAAATGCCTTACCGCCTCGATCTTTTAATCCAGCGAACACCCATGCTGACTCCTCAGCGACCTCGACGATCGACTCTGGGAACTGGTATGGCTAACAGCCCTTTACATAGAGAATAGGGAGTAAGCTGTGAAGCTTAGTGAATACAAATACCACGAATGGTATCCAACCATATAATCATAATTATATATAAAAGCATATGTATAACATTAAGCAGGACTTTCGAGAACCCTGACTTTCAAATTAACCAATAACTGCTTTTTAATATTACTACGGATCCATGGGGAAACTCTCCACACATATTTTTCATAACCATTAACATGCGCCGCGGTCAAATATTCCTTCAAATACACAACCGCAACAAATAAAGGTTAGTCAATGCGAAATGTACAACATCAAAACTTCCATCCGGACATCAACTCCCCGATCGCATCCACCCGATATCTGCTTTTATCGCCCCAGCATATATATTGAAATAACCCGTTCCGTATAAGCATTATTTTAATATGATTTTAGTTGTCCGGTTGAGTGTTTTACGGTTAAAGTTAAAATTTTAAATCGAATAATGATAATATGGGTTGAATGATAATATATCTTGAGAATAGAAATTTAATTTGACTCAAATGTTGAATTATGTTGTTAAGCAGGAAGAAGCGAAATTGTGAACCAAACGAGACCTAAACTCGCTTAAATATTCGCTCTATGCCTTAAATTCATCCCCTTTATCACCATTAAAGTGAAATAAAATCTTGTCTTAACTTTTGTTCTCGAAGGGGCGAACAACCGTAGACCCCCAGACCTTGATTTTTTCCATTCTCTTGGTGAAACTTGTTGAATCCAACCCCTCGAATCTTGTTCCCCATGCTTGAGATTATCGAGGTATGAGTTTTGTCTTCGTCATTGTTGAAGTATAGTTGACTATTTATTAGTTTGACTTTTATGTTGACTTTTAGATCTTGACTTTATTATGGAATAGAAATGTTATCTAAGTTTGGTTTAGGGGATTTGAGGTGACTTTGAGTGATTATTGGGGTTAGAAAGTGGTGTATGTTGAGGGTTGACTTTGTTGACTTTTTCTTAAGTTAACTTTAAATTGTAGTGGGACTTTGTTGATTATTAGAGGACTTGAATATAGTTATTTTGGGAATAGAAGTGTTGGTTTGGATATGGATTGGTAGAGATTGGGTTGAGAAAGTTTGGAGAAAGTTCGTATAGTAGTTAGTGTTTGAATTGGAGGTTGTATTTAATGGTTTATTTAGTTGGCAATTGATTGTTGGATTGGTTAGAATGTGATTAAAGTGTTATTGTTGGGGTAATAAAGTGATGACCGAATATCGGGATTTATGAAGTTGGTAAGTAGAATGTAGTTACGTTGGAATTTTAGAAGTGTATCTGTCGTAGGGATAGGATGATTCTTAGAGTAAATAGAATTTGAATTGTGAGACGTGGTATAATACTCGAGGTTTATATAGATGTTAAGAGGTTATTTTTCATTTTTCTTTGACTAGGGTTGAGCACGGACTGCCACGAGGACTACCTAGAGTTATCATTCACGCTTTGGGCTCGAGGAGTGAGTACAAATCTCTGATGGGAACCTTTTAGTATATATTATGTTATATATTTTGCGTGTTGTATTAGGGGACTATTACGATTTGTGTATTGTGTGATTATGATTGGTCTTATGTGTAAATGTCATTTATGATTCATATTATGAAATAATTGGGGTGATTTGATATTATGAGATAGTGGGATTATGATTCATATCATTTGAGATATTAGTGATTATATGATTTATATTATGGGATAGTTGAATCTGATTCATGTTATGAAAGTTGTGGGTATGCGTGTGTTGTGTGTACTTGTGTTGTTGGTGGGTATTGTGTTGTGTATGGATGTGTGCGGATGTGTTTTGATTGCTGTGTGTTATTTGCGGAGATGGTGGTGACCAGGCAGGGAGAGGTTTGGTGTGGTGTGCATATTGTGTGGAGTAGCCAGGTGGATTCGAGAGGTTTGGTGTGATATCGCAGCGTTGAGGGAATAACCTCGGTAGGGAGGATGGAGGTGGAGGCACAAATCGATTGTTGGAGGTGGATTAAATCGTATGTGTATTATTTGGAGGTGGATTCCTCGTATGTGTATTATTTGTGGAGGTGGATTCTCACTCGTTTGTTGGTTATTTATGGAGGTGGATTCACAAGTACGTTTAATATTTGTGGAGGTGGATTACCGTTTGATGTCTTTGATTTTCTTGTGTGTTGGGATTTGTTTCCGTAAATGAATATGCGGTATTTATGGTTATAAGCTCGTAATGTAGAGTATTATGTAACGCGTCGATATCGGAGGATTACATGTGATTTGTGGACGATTATTCGTTGTGTGGCATAACTTCCCAGTGTATATGCATATGTTATATATATACGTATGAATATATATGTGATGGGATCAAATCTGTGGTATTTGTATTCACTCGGCTTAATAGGCGACTCCCCCATTCTCTATGGGCGGGTCGTTACAATTTTAATTATCGAGGCTGGGTTCGAGAATGCTTTATGAATTATGCTTTGTGTGGTTATGTCGCCGATTTATAGTTGTTGGGAAGTTAGGTATATTTGAGTGTTCTTGTGGAGTATGAATTTCTCTTCTTTCGTTGGCCAGTTGGTATTGAGGAGGCCTTTGGAAGTTTTAGATCGAACTACGTGTGGCGCCACTTAGGGAAGGTTGAGATGAATCGTGTTCGTTGTTGTAAGCTGACATAAAATTGAAGCGGTTAGTAACTTTGATGAGTATACAATTGAAGTTGGATTATGAAGAGCCTTACGTATTGTCATTGATGATATCATGCGGATGAGTGGAGTTATTGAAGTTGAGTAGATTACCATGCTTTTACTTTGGATAGCGGTTGTTATCAGGATGTGAACTCAAGGTAGAAACGTGTGGAAATGAGATGCTAAGATATGGGTAGATTTGTTGGAATTTGGTTGGAAAGAAAAGAGATGTCACAGGATGTTGGGAAGGAATCTATAATGTCGGAGTTGGAGTTGTTAAGTGGTTGAGATATTTATGTAAATCTAAGAGTGTTAATGGTGATTGTGGTATAGATTATTTGATCCTTAGATGCGTGAAGTTAAATCAGATGCGCTTTGCGAAATAGTTGGTGGAAGAGTGTTGGTGATAGTGCTGTTGGATCGTGTTAAGGTAGAAGGGAGTGGTTTAGTTGGCCCGTCTGAGGATGGGCCAAAACCTTTTGGAAAGACAGAAATAAGTTAATGAATGCTTGTTATTCAGTAATGAATGAATATGATAGGCAAAGGAGAGAGAATATCACAGTGTCGTAATAGGTTGATATTGGAAATTCTATCGCGATAGATACTAAGGAATTGAAGATAAAAATTTGGAATAGGAAATTTTGCCTTGAAATGTGTTCACAGTGCAGGTGGTTGTATGGGGAGTTGCTCGATCATCCCAAGATGCGTTGGAATATGTTTATCTGTCCCCGAAATATTAGAAAAAATTGAGTATTGGTGGAATTAAGTGTGAGTGCTCTATTAGTGAATATAAAGTTGGATTTAATGGCGGCAGTTGGGATGAAAATGAATATTTTAGTTGATTACCGATTATGAAGTTAAGTTGCCAAGTTGTGTGAATGGTTGATTGAAACAAAGTAGAATAATAAAAATTTTGGGACTCTGGGAGAAAGAAAAGATGTTTAGTAGTACTCTATTAATAAACTATTTAAGTGAGATGGAAAATTGATAATGATGGGTGTAGTAAGAAGTCAGGAAGGAAAGAATTGTTCTGAAAGAGAAAGTAGTTGATATATCGGTGGGTAGGACTTTAGGGAGAAATTACCCGAATCTGATGGAAAGTATGACTGCGTGAAGCCTGACATGTTAAAAAAGATGAGAGACTAGTTGGAAGTGTCTGGCATGTGCTGTAATCGAAATTAAGTGCAAACCATTCTTTCTAGATAATAAAACTTACTTTGGATGTATACTGTTGAATGATTTTATGAAATAAGGATCTTAGCGAAATGGTGATATATTATTTAAAGCTGATGATAAATAGGGAAATTTTGGGAGAACATGATTGAGATTAAGGTTGAAACCCAAGATTTTGAGTGGTTATTAATGTATGATGAAGTTAGGTATAATCGTAGTATGATGAAATGTGAAGCCACGAAATAGAAACATGGGAAGGTATGATATGTGGAGTATATTTTTATCTTTGGGTGTAAGGATATGGAGTTGTAAGCAATTATGAATTGAAGGGAAAGTATGAAATTATGATATAAATTTGGTAATAATAGTTGGAATATCCTGATTTAATTAATGGTGCAATTTTGTTGTTCGAGTAGTCGAGGAAAAACGTAGAAAGGAATGATGATTCTTGAAGATTTGAGTATATTATGTAAATTATATATAATGAAGAATGTTGATTTGGAAAAAAAATTTAAGATTTTTAGTTAGATGAGTTGAAGTGGAGTTATAAGAGAGGTGAATCCTCATAAATTATGGTTAAGAAGGCGTGAATAAATGGATTGCTAAGGTGATATATCTATGTCTGCTGACAAAGCAAGAAGAGATGAGTAGTCAGATTCATTGGACGTTCCTACGAGAGAAACACTTATGATACTAGAACTCATGCCTTATCGAAAGACATGTTATCCTATTTTAAATTAGTTTATTCAGCAGCAGCTAATGCTAGTTACAATATGGGTTCTAATGAAGCCAATTTAGTTATTAGCCAAGCCGAAGTCAACAAGGGCAGCACTGTAAAGAAATTAAAACCTCGTCTTTACTTTATTAGTATATTTTTTTGGGCGAACGACGGGAATTGAACCCGCGCATCGTGGAATCACAATCCACTGCCTTGATCCACTTGGCTACATCCGCCCCTTATATATAAATATAAAATATATTTATATAAAAAGGACAGGAGATTATAGAAATTACAAACAAAACAGAACAAATAAGATCCTCAATCATGAATCCCCTTTTCTTCTTTTTCTTTTGTAAGAGATAAAAAGTTCATGTAATTAAATACAACTAAATAAAAGAAAATAAAGGAGCAATACCCTCTTCTTGATAGAACAAGAAAAGGTTATTATTGCTCATGACACTAATAACTCCTATACACTACACTAAGACAGAGTCTTATCCATTTGTAGATGGAGCTTCGACAGCAGCTAAGTCTAGAGGAAGTTATGAGCATTACGTTCATGCACCCAACTTCCATACCAAGGATAGCACAGTTAATGATATCAGCAAGTATTTAATTGCACGGCGACTATCAACTGGATTGGTTGGAAGTTGAAACCGTTTAGGTTGAAAGCCATAGTGCTGATACCTAAACAAAGCGGTAGACAGATACCTACTACAGGCCAAGCAGCTAGAAGAGTGTAATGAACGAGAGTTGTTGAAACTCGCATATTGGAAGATCAATCGGCCAAAATAACCATGAGCAGCTACGATATTACAAGTTTCTTCCTCCTTGACCGAATCTGTAACAGCCATTGGCAGATTCATTTTCTGTGGTTTCACAGTCAAACTAGAATTCCAAGGAGGAACAAAGCCGCCCAGCACTAAATAGAGAACCGCCGAATACCCCAACTACACCTAACATGTGAAATGGGTGCATAAGGTGTTGTGCTTTCAGCCTGGAATACAATCATAAAGTTGAAAGTACCAGAGATTCAA